>OX465284.1:44964672-45008125 GCA_949987705.1 Thereva unica | reverse complement strand
AAGAAAACCGAGCTTCGGGATCCGAAGAGGTGTCCTTTGGCCGCCATCTTGTTCTGAGTGTGGAAAATGGTTTGTCTTATATCTCAGAAACCGTGGAAACCTACCGATTTTTGTTAAAACATTTTTTTAGATAATCAAATTATCTACAACTTTTGTAAAAAATATTTTGAGGTAATATAATGATAAAAAAGATATGGGCTAAAAATGTTAAAATTTTGGGGGTGAAGCTTTAAAGAGTAAAGCGTTATAACTCTTTCATTATTGAGTTTACATAAAAATGCCTTAGAGTTTTTTGTAGAGCATTTTCTTACGAATAATTTGATGCATTTATTGAATTATTGTTGTTCTTATTGATTTTGTAGCAATGCAAACGGAGAAGTTCTCTACTTGATAAGATAAAGTCGCTCACCTTTTTCTTCAAGATATACGGGAATTGCATCAAAAAAATGCCTCCTGAAGACTTGAGAATTTTACAAATAGGTGGTCGCTGGTTGTAATAAATTTTGGAGAGGAATCATGTCTGATCAAAACCATTGAGCAGATACTTATGAGGATTATGAAAATGTCAGGTGGACTAACCCGAGGGCAGTACACCTGCTTCCTGGACTTTGGGAATAATGTCTGCAAACAAGGAGAAGATTTCGGTGAATTTTCTATGGAAACTTCAGGCCAACAAGTCGATCACAGAGATTCACGAGTACTTCGGAACAATGAGGACGTAGAAAAAATCAGACCATTGGCTTGCATCGCATGAACCATTTTTGACAGATTGGAATTAATTTCAATTTTGCCGGTGTCATTGCTCATGATCGCAATAATTGCTACCGCGCTATCGAGATTGAGATGCTGTAATGTCTCAAAAAATTGGAGCAAATTTTTCAAGATTTATCATACAAGAGAAAGAAACAAGTGCTTCCTTTGAGTGCACTCTTGAGTTCGATTGAGGTGAAGAAAACTCCCGTCGTTATAAATTCTTGCTTCTCTTTCAACGAATGTGTGTGTCGAAGGAGCCTATTGGTAAAATAAGTAATATTTGAGTATGAACTCGCGCCTTTCCCGTTATCTTTGTTTTCTGAGGAGGGTATGCTAAAGGAGACTAACTAAATCAACGTATAACGCCTTTTCACCCTATGATCCCGTTGACCTTGGTCAAATAAACTCTTTGTTATCGATGGTGGATATCTTCTGCACGCTGTTGTATGGGACCGAAATGTATCATTTCAAATAATTTTAGACAAATACGTAAAATACTTTAAAATTATATTTGATGGTTACTCGGATGATCCAGAAATTGCTGGTACTTAGTCATGGGAGCTTTTTAGGCGTTCTAAAAACATATATCTTCTGATATCATTTTTAATCGCATTAGTGTTCGACAATTTCACAGGAGAAATTTTTTAGTAACCAAAACAACAAAAAAGATTTTATCGACTTTTTAAAGATACAGTTATTAGAAACGTGTTATTATGTTGATCAAGCAGAAGGAGATGCAGATACACTAATCGTAAATTCTGAATCAGGCTTTTTTATTCCGTGAATATCGTAGCCCGAAAATATTGATATCCTGGTTTTGCTCAGTGCACTAGGCCGTGTTCACCCGAATGTCTTTTCTTAAAACCCACAAAAGGACGTTTACCCTGTCCGACTAACGTTTCTTTAATTCCTCATATGGTGCTGCAAAGCAAGAAACATGATTAAATATACTACGGTATAGGCGATTATCAAAATGTGTAGTTAAAAGTTTAATCTGTCTACGCTCCCTCCTACACAAGATGCGGCTCGTATGCATGTGTTTAGAGTATATTACCAAGTACAAACGTGGCTAGGGCGATATAAAGATCCCGAATCACGGGGCTGGAAAAAATGCCGCGAATGGAGAAGAAGGAAAAAGGCGCCTCCAGATCTGTTGAAATTAATTTTTTGCAAGTGCAAAATCAAGTGCGGTACTGCCTGCGGGTGCCGGAAGAATGGCTTAAAATACTCTGCGATTTGTCAGAATTGCAATGGTGAAACATGTTAGAACGTGGTAGAAGTCTCAAAGTTATTAGACGAGGATGAATTCAACTATGAATGCCCATCAATGTTGACCGAAGAATTCGAAAAGACATTTTTCAACGAGGAAATTGAAACTCCCACGGATGATAACTGTGTAATCATTATAGAAGATGAGAACGCTTTAATCAATTAGCCACAACCTGGCCCTTCAAACAAAAGAAATAATAATCTCACAAGTAGCTATCAGTGGATGCCTACAGGGGAAGCACTTTAAAAAAATGCGTCAACAACTCTACCTCGCGGGTGGTGTGGAAATGAGTTATATTATAAAATGGAAGCATATGCACAACTTTTGTTACAACTTCTCCGTTTGCATTGCTACAAAATCAAGAAGAACAACAATAATTCAATAAATGACCAGATCACATTATTCGTAAGAAAATTATTTTTATTTTATTTTTTATGTAAAATCAATAACTAAAAAGTTATAGCCCTTTAAAGCGTATCACCACCAAAATTTTTATCATTTTTAGCCCATATCTTTTTTATCATTAAAAATGTTTCAGTGTCCTTGAGAACAGCTGATAAAAATTTCAATGCGAATGAAAAAGTCAAAATATCAAAGAAGCAATATCTATGATAAAACGAACCAGCATTACATTAACACTACACGCAATGTGTGTGAAAGAAAGATAAAAAAAAATTTAAATACCGACTTCAGAAAAAAGCCGTCAAAAATGCACAAGAAAGGATGAAATAATTGTTTGTAATTCTTAACAACATTAATCCAATCAGAATGGATCTAGAAAGAAGAATCACTTTTGAAGACGGTTATCAGAATTGAACGGGACCACCGTGGGAAGCTCCCCCTTCAAATGAACCAAAAAAAAAAGCAAAAAAGTTATTGGGTTACAAAGTTATGCGTGAACAGGACCACAAAATGCCTACACGTCGAATTAAGTAACCTCCTCTTTTTTTGAAGTCGGTTTTTTTATGTGGCAGTGCTAAGCTCAGGAGTCACCCTTTGTACTACTAGTCCGTCATGTCATTTGTCACGTCATGGTGCAATGTCTAGCAGTAAGCTTAGTACGGGGAGGGGTGAGGGTTATCGGTTAAGGGTTTAAAGGTACGGGGGGTATTGAAGAAGGTGGTGATGAACCCTGCGTTTGAACTCTTGGATGTTGTAGGAGCTCGGAAATTCTGGCTGCGAGAGATTATTCCACAGTCGAGTTGTTCTATTTACAAACGAATTCATATCTTGTTGAGTGCGTGAAAGGGGGAGTTGTAGGTAAAGGGAATGAGACGAGTGGGCTAATCTGGTGTTGCGGGTATAAGATTGCCGTGGAGGCAGGAGAGCGTTTAACTCGGAGGAACAGTCACTATGGTAGTAGCGATAAAATTTTTTCAGTGCTGCTACATTCCTACGGTGGCTCAGGGGGTCGATGGTGGAGCAGGCGGTGTCGTCATCAATTAACTTGAGTGCCCTTTTTTGCACCTTATCTAACCATGCCAAGGTGATTATTGGGACGCCGCCCCAAACGAGGGAGTTATATTCGAGAAGAGGCCGAATGTAGGATTTATAAATAACAGCGCGGGCCGATGGCTGGAGGAGGAACTTGCACCTCTTAAGAAATCCCAAGCACTGAGAAGCTTGTTTGGCGATTTGGAATATGTGGTCATTCCATCGCAAGTCTTTGACTAATGTCACGCCTAAGATGTGTAGGGATGGGTCGGCCATTAGTTGAATTTCACATACTTTCAAAGGTGGAGAGGTGTTGAACTTCTTTTTGGAGATAAGACAGTACTTGGTTTTGTCGGAATTGAATTCAACACGATTCTTCTTTCCCCACTTTATAATCAGTTTAACGTCGTTATTAATCGACTTGGACATTAGTTCGCGATCATCAAGACAGGATCTGGCATGAGTCTGTCTTGTATCGACGCTGTACGAGTAACGTAGAGTACCGTCGTAAGCGAAGCTGAGAAGTGGGTTGGAGGGGATTGAAATAAGGTCATTTATAAATATGAGAAATAGGGCCGGTGATAAAATTGACCGCTGGGGGACCCCCGCAGAGATCGGGTGGGATGCGGATTTGACGCCATCCAATACTACTTTGATTGAATGGCCAGAAAGGAAACTCAATCAATCCACTTCTGTAGAAGCGAGTCAACTCCAATAGCTTTGAGTTTAGCTAACAGGGCTGGATGCCAAACTCTATCGAAAGCCTTGGAGATATCCAGAGCTACCAGACTAGACTCACCGGATCCATGCAGACTACGGCTGAGGTGTTCTGTAAGACAGACTAAAAGATCGCCAGTGGATCTTTTTTGTCGGAAGCCATACTGTCTGTCGTTTATGAGTAGGTTGGATTCTAGATATCCCATAAGCTTTTTGTTGATTATCGTCTCAATGGTTTTGGAGAGAATAGAAGTTATTGCTATTGGGCGGTAATTGGAGGGATTGCTGGAATCACCTTTTTTCGGAATGGGCTGAACATGAGCAAGTTTCCAAGAGAGGGTCGGATACGAGGCAGATGGAAATGCTTGCGATATTTTTAAGGATATCCATGTGTCCTTTGACCGTATGGGGCCAGTTGGATGAGATCTGAAGTCTCAAGGTACTTATGGCGGCGGATTTCCATATGAAGAGATGCAAAGGGGTCAATCCAATGATTGCTGTGGGTCAGGTCCGCATAGCTCCGGTAATGGAAAGGCAAGCAAGCCGTTGCAGCTTGCTGCACTTGAGGATCGACGTAACCTGTTTAGTCTTGGGCCACCAAACTATAGCAGCATAAGTGACCACAGGTTTAACGATCGTATTGTACATCCAGTACATCATTTGTGGTGTAAGACCCCATGTCCTACCCAGAAGCCTTTTGCAGGCCCATATGGCCCTTGTGGCTTTGCTGATGACGTAGTCAAGTTGAGCGTTCCAGTTCAGCCTCTTGTCTAAAATTACTCCCAAATATTTGACTGAGTCTGAGTACTTAAGTGTGGTATTCTGGATACAGATAGGACCTAGGTCCACTTTGTAGCGTTTGGAAAAAGGTACCAGGGCAGCCTTATTTGGGTTGATTGACAGACCCTCCTTGGTACACCATCTTTGAACTTCTCGCAGTGCCGTTCTCATGACCTCTGTAATGGTCAAGTCAAACTTCCCAGAGACAATGATGGCAAGATCATCTGCATAACCGATGACATCGAAACCAGATTCAGATAGTTTGATCAAGAGTTCATCCACAACTAGTGACCAGAGTAACGGGGATAAGACTCCACCTTGAGGGCAGCCCTTAATAGCCTTAACACTAATGGTGGAGACACCTAGGGTAGAAGAAATGTCACGATCTGCAAGCATGGCATTTATCGACTCAATCGTGTGAGGATCCAGATTTCTGAGAGCCAGCTCTAGAGATGGAATCATAGCCAGTGTTATCCAAAGCACCTTCGATATCAAGGAACGCGCATAAGGCAGTTTCCTTAGCGAGGAAGGCCTTTTCGATTTTACTGACCAGGTGGTGTAAAGCAACCTCTGTTGATTTACCTTTAGAGTAAGCGAACTGGGAGCTATGTAGAGGGAGGGAGAGCTCCAGCACCTAATATGAAGGTCTAGCAGCCTTTCCATTGTTTTCAAAAGAAAAGAAGTTAAGCTGATAGGTCTGTATGATTTAGGCAGCTCGAGGGGTCTGTTGCCCTGTTTCGGGATAAAAACCACCAGATGGTTGGAATGTATCCCCAATTGAAGCTGACTCTAAAGAGGCAGACCAGGTTGTTGAGGATCAGATCGAGGTCCTTCTGAAGAAGTGCCGGAAAAATTCCGTCTCCTCCGGGTGACTTATAGGGTTGAAAAGAGGCCACTGTCCATTTAACCTTGTCACAGTCGAAGATATTCCCTGAAAGACTGCGGGAATAGCGGTCTGGGATTGTCCTATGACTACACCCAGGATCCGATGGATAAGCGGTCTGGAGGATTGACCCTGGAAAGTGCTCTCTGAGCAGGCACCTTAAGGTTTCCTCATGGTTAGAGGTGTAGGAGCCATCCTCCTTTTTGAGAAGGCCCACTCCGTTGAAGTAGCTTTTGGAGTCTAGTCGCCTCTGGTAGAGTCTGAATGCTCTCACAGTGTTTCCGCCAGGCAATCCTTTTGGAACGTCTCAACTCCTTGTTATAGGCTGTTAGGGTGAACCTGTATTCATCCCAATACCCGGTGTGTTTTGCTCTATTGAACAATCTCCTAACGTCTCTACGCATTGCAGTTAACCTGTCATTCCACCAGGGCACCTTTCGCGATGACTGAAAGGAAGAGACAGTGTTGCTGTCATGGTAGGAAGAGATCAGCACGTCAGTAAGCTGCGTGGCCGCATTCTCCAGTTCATACACTGAGCTGATAGAAGCCGCAAACTGGTCTGATTTCGAGGCCACAAGCCCCTGAAACTTAGACCAGTTGGTTTTCTTAGGAACCAAAGAAGAGGCGCGGATATGTGAAAGGCCCACAATGTCAAATCTAATGTGCAGATGACGAAGGGGTTGAAGTTGTAGTGAAATTCTTCTTGATGGAACTTACCAAGGACCAGAAGTTTTTGCTACCGGAGGTTGCATTTAGGAGTTTACTTCTCAATTTGTTGTCAAATAAGGTTTTGACTTTTTTGATGGCGGTTTTACAAGAATTTCTTTGTTGTATTTTTTTTTATGTGGCAGTGCTAAACTCAGGAATCACCCTTTGTACTACCAGTCCGTCATGTCGTTTGTCACGTCATGGTGCAATGTCTAGCAGCAAGCTTAGTACGGGGGGGAATAGGTTAAGGGTTATGGGGGTGTGAAGGGGTGTTGAAGAAGGTGGCGATGAACCCCGCGTTTGAACTCTTGGATGTTGTAGGAGCTCGGAAATTCTGGCTGCGAGAGATTATTCCACAGTCGAGTTGTTCTATTTACAAACGAATTCATATCTTGTTGAGTGCGTGAAAGGGGGAGTTGTAGGTAAAGGGAATGAGATGAGTGGGCTAATCTGGTGTTGCGGTTATAAGATTGCCGTGGAGGCAGGAGAGCGTTTATTTCGGAGGAACAGTTGCTATAATAGTAGCGATAAAATTTTGTTAGTGCTGCTACATTCCTACGGTGGCTCAAGGGGTCGATGGTGGAGCAGGCGGTGTCGTCATCAATTAATGTAAGGGCCTTTTTTGGACCTTATCTAACCATGCCAAGGTGGTTATCGACGCGCCGCCCCAAACGAGGGAGTTATATTCGAGAAGAGGCCGAATGTAGGATTTATAAATAACAGCGCGGGCCGATGGCTGGAGGAGGAACCTGCACCTCTTAAGGAATCCCAAGCACTGGGATGCTTGTTTGGCGATTTGGAATATATGGTCATTCCATCGGAAGTCTTTGGCTAATGTCACGCCTAAGATGTGTAGGGATGGGTCGGCTTTTACTTCCACGCCATCCACTGTCAAGGATGGTGATGCGTTGATCTTCTTCTTTGAAATAAGACAGTACTTGGTTTTGGAGGGGTTGAATTCGACACGATTCTTTTCTCCCCACTCTATAATAAGTTCAATGTCGTTATTAATAGAGTTGAACATTAGTTCACGATCATCAAGACAGGATCTGGCATGAGTCTGTCTTGTATCGTAGCTGTAAGAGTAACGCAGGGTACCGTCGTCAGCGAAGCTGAGAAGTGAGTTGGAGGGGATTGAAAGTAGGTCATTTATAAAGATAAGAAATAGGGCTGGTGATAAAATTGACCCTTGGGGGACCCCCGCAGAGGTAGGGTGGGATTCAGATTTGATACCATCTAATACTACCTTAATTGAATGGCCGGAAAGGAAATTCTCAATCCACTTCTGTAAAAGTGAGTCGATTCCAATAGCTTTGAGTTTAGCTAACAAGGCTAAGGCCAAACTCTATCAAAAGCCTTGGAGATATCCAAAGCAACCACACTGGATTCACCTGATCCATGCAAACTTCGGCTGAGGTGTTCTGTAAGACAAACTAAAAGATCGCCAGTGGATCTTCTGTGTCGGAAGCCATACTGTCTGTCGTTTATGAGTAGGTTGGATTCTAGATATCCCATAAGCTTTTTGTTGATTATCGTCTCCATGGTTTTGGAGAGAATAGAAGTAATTGCTATTGGGCGGTAGTTAGAGGGGTCGCTGGAGTCACCTTTTTTCGGTATTGGCTGTACATGGGCAAGTTTCCAAGAGTCTGGATAGACTCCGGAAGAGTATGATAGGGCAAAAAGTTTGCGCAGAGGTTTAGCCAAAGGTGAGGCGCAATGTTTTAAGACGATAGGGGGTATATTATCGGGTCCAGTGGATTTATTGATATCGAGCTCCTTGAGGCACCTGTTCACCTCGCGAGACCTGAAGAAAACCCTGTCCATTAAATGAGCGATGTGCTCGAGAACAGGGGGTAGCATATCAGTTTGGGGTAAAGAAGAATTGGAAGCAAACAGAGATGCTAATAAATCGGCCTTGGATTTTTTGTCTGTTATGACCTTCTTATCGTGGATGAATGAAGGAGTTGTGGATGAAGTGAAATTCTTCTTAATGGAGCTTACCAAGGACCAGAAGTTCTTGCTACCAGAGGTTGCATTAAGGAGTTTACTTCTCAACTTGTTGTCAAATGAATTTTTGACATTCCTGATGGAGACTTTAAAGGAATTTCTTAGTTATATATACTCTACACGGAGCGATTCACTAGGGGAGCTCTTGTGAGCTCGAAAGGCGGCTTCTTTATTTCTGATTGCATTCATACACTCCTGATTAAACCATCTGTTGGGCCTAGCCTTCACAGATTTGGTAGAATGAGGAATGAACAAATGCATTCCTGCCTGTATGATCCTAGAGATACGGATAGCGGCAGAGTTGACGTTTTTGTTTCGGAAACACTGGTTCCAGTCAGTAAATTGGAAAAAATGAATAAGCCCCAGCCAATTGGCCTTCCCATAATGCCATACAGTTCTTTTGACTGGTTTGGGAGGGGTGAGAAATTTGAATGGGAAACTAGCGCTAACTAAGGAGTGGTCCGAATTGCCGAGAGGTGAATCAACTTCGACGGAGTAACGCGCTATGTATTCTAAACGGAGCGATTCACTCGGAAAGCTGTTGTACGCTCGGAAGGCGGCTTCTTTAGTTTTGATTGCATTCATACACTCCCGATTAAACCATCTGTTGGGCCTAGGCTTCACAGATTTGGTAGAATGGGGAATGAACAAATGCATTCCTGCCTGTATGATCCTGGTGATACGGATAGCGGCAGAGTTGGCGTTTCTATTCCGGAAACACAGGTTCCAGTCTGTAGACTGGAAGAAATTAATAAGCCCCAGCCAATTGGCCTTCCCATAATGCCATACATGGGGGTTATCCTGGAATGCGATTCGAAAGTTAGAAGCAAACGGAAGTCAGTTGCGATGCGATTTACTTTTTGTATCGCTGAAAGCAATCGAATCGAATTGAAATCATTGCCTGATCAATATTCAAATAAAATTATTTTTAGAGTCAACTGTAACCAACTTCATTTGTCAACTTAATTTGACATTTGAATGATAAATAACAATTTTCAATAAAATTCAAAGTTTACAATAAAAATCAAATATGATAAGCGTAGAAATTTTTTTAGCGATAGTAGCAGTGACGATGAGGAGCAGTTAAAACTAGAAAGAAGAATAATAAGGGATAAATCAAATCCTCTTGGACTTCCTTCGGAATTGTAAACTGTTGTTTTATGTATATTATTTATATCTAATTGACTATTATTTTTTAGGTTTATTAAACTGTTTCGAGTGTCGAAGAGTGGATTCGTGTACTTAATGGACACACTTGGCCCAGAACTGAAGTCTGCTTCCAGATCATCAGCAGTTCCTCCAGTTATAAAAATTACAGCTGCATTGAGGTTTTTCGCCGAGGGAAGCTATCAAAAAGGATGCGGGCAAGACTTCAACGTCGGGTTGGCGCAGTCTAGCGTGTCGGCTGCCTTATCAGAAGTTTTAAATGTGATGTCCGAGAATATATGCCCAACGTGGATATCCTTCCAGCTCACAGAACGAGAGAAACAAAAATGCAAATTACGATTTTTGCAAAAATCTGGCATTCCTGGTGTTATAGGGTGTGTTGATGGCACTCATATTAGCATTGTAGCCCCAAAAGATAATGAACATCATTACCTTAATAGAAAAGGTTATCATAGTTCAAATGCCATGATCGTGAGTTAAACAAATTATATCTTTTCAATTATGAGTATAGACCTTTATTTTAGGTTTGTGATGACGAAATGAGAATAAGATGCATTGATGCTAGATATGGAGGAGCATCACATGATGCATTTATATGGCGCCTTAGCCACCAACGCAGCTATTTGGAGCAACAAAGATCTCGCGATCCCAACTGTTGGCTTCTAGGTTACAGCCTATTTCATATTTTTAATTTAAATGCTCATTATGTATTCCTAGGTGATTCTGGATATCCATTGGAGCCATGGCTTATTACGCCTTACAGAGCAGCTGCTGCTGGAAGCAGAGAGGCAACTTTCAATCAAATCCATTCGAAAGCACGCAATATAGTGGAGCGAAGTATTGGGCTATTAAAAGCTAGATTTAGATGCTTGTTAAAGGCGCGACAACTGCATTACTCCCCAGAAAAGGCAGTACAAATTATAAATGCTTGCTAGGCTTTACACAACATTTGTATTCACTACAATGTGGATTTGCCTGAATTCGTCGAGGACTCCGACGAAGCAGAAACAAATGAAGAGGACAACAATGTTGAGAATCGTACTACGGCAGATATCAGGGAATCGATTTTAAACAGCATTATTTAAAATTATAAAATAAAACCGAAAATGAATTTTATTTAGTTATAGATATGTATTTTTAAGTTCACAAAGTGTGTAATGCATATACTATTTATATAAAATAACAAATCTAAAGAATGAATAAAGCAATGTAATGTAAACGATCAGGATCAGTTTTTTTTTTGTCTTTTGAAAATAATAGTTGTTTTGTAGATTTTTTTGAACTAGCGCTCTTTTAACTATCATCACAATTGTCTTTTTTCTTTTCTTGCAGTTGGATTACAAAGTTGAATCGAAGAAATTGAAGCAAGTTTTTAAGCTTGCTGGTAAGGTACAAAGCGTTGATTTATCCTTTGACAAGGAAGGTAACAGTAGAGATTTTGTCGTTGTGGAATATCATCCTGTTGAGGCAGTTCAAGCAATTCCAATTTTTCTTCAAAATAGTACTGCGGCAGGTATAACAGAAGGAATTTTAAGCAGTATCATTTAAAATAATCAAATGAAATTGAAAATAAATTTTATTTAGATGTAGATATGTATTTTTTATTTCATAAATTATGTTGTATATTTTCAGATATCCTTATTTTCACAGAAAAATTATTATTCATATATAAAAGAAAGCAAAAAACTCCCACACCTTAAATTAATATTGCCTTTTAAATCCTAGGAGCATAATATGTATATTCTTTATATACTAAAATAACAAGCTTAAAATAAATAAAGTAGCGCACAGTGAAATAAATAAAGTAATGCACAGTAATTCAAAGTAAATTAAATAAATATGGTGATGCACAGAACACTTAAATTTCTCGATTCAGTCGGAATCAGAAGATTCGCTATACGGCTTCTTTGGTCTGGATTGTTTTAAATATTCCATTTTGTTTTTTTTTTTTTTTTTTTTTTTCATTTGTATAGCCATTCTCTGTAGCTCTAAAACAGACGTGTGCATTTTAAGGTCCTCAACATGTTTTTTTTTTTTTTAACTCAAACTTTTCTTTATCAAGTTGTAAAGCTTTCTCACTTAAGTAATATTGTCTTTTTCTATATCTTAACGATTCTTTGGAGTAGTCATCTAGATGCTTTAACGTCTTGCTTATATCTGCCTCAACAGGATGATATTCCACAACGACAAAATCTCTACTGTTACCTTCCTTGTCAAAAGATAAATCAACGCTTTGTACCTTACCAGCAAGCTTAAAAACTTGCTTCAATTTCTTCGATTCAACTTTGTAGTCCAACTGCAAGAAAAGAAAAATTTTTTTGCCAGGTTCAGTCCGAGATCCAGTGTTGCTGGTTTCTTTGGACATAACCGATGCTCGTTTCCGCAGCCGTCAATATAGCGCCCTTTGTCGTACTCCACATCTCTTCAATATTTGTGTCGTCAGAAACGGTTTGCTGGTTTAATAATTCTTGCAGGTTTCCAGCAAATTCTCGCTTGTTAACCCTCTCCCGCAGAAGGTCTACGTTAAACCGTCTACGGGCTCTAGCATCATGTTGCACGTTTCTGATTGCGGCGATTTTAAGGCGAATAGTTGCTACAACCAAATGGTGGTCGCTGACTCCTGACATCCTAAAGAATAGTTTTCCATCTGTGTCTGACGGCCACGTGATCTATCTGATTTCTCGTTCTATCATCGGGCGATACCCAGGTCTCTTTGTGTATCTTCTTGTGACTAAAGTAAGTTCCACCTACCATGAGTTGGGAGAAGCTACAAAAGTCAACGAAAAGCTCACCATTGTTATTGGTAACTTGGCTTAGGCCTTGGTTTCCAATTGTTTGTTCGCGACCGGTGTTGTCACGGCCAATCTGTGCGTTTAAGTCACCCATTAATGCAATGATGCTTGCCCTTGGAATAGAGCGAAAAACTTCATTCAGTCGCATATAGAACTCGCCTTTGATGTCAACTTCTGCGTCTTCAGTTGAAGCATAACATTGGACTACCGTAGTGCTTCTTAGTCTGGTACGCAGGCGCATGGTAATAATCCTCTCAGAAACTGGTGACCAGCTAATGAGGCTGGACCTGACTTCTTTGGTGAGTATTACGCCAAATCCACTCCTACGGCGTTCAGTTTCCTTTCTACCAGAATATAAGAAGGACTCACCGTTTGGGCCGATATGTTCCCCGCATCGGGCCATCTGGTCTCACTAAGTCCCATGATCTTGATTTTATATCGACTCATCTCGTTGAGGACTTCATCCAGCCGTCCCTCAGCAAGCAGGGTTCTCACATTTCATGATCCGATTCGTGTCCTTGTTCGAAAAGCAAAGGTCGCCGTCGTGTTGTCCATCGGGTTCCGAGGCCTTGTTTGCCGATTCGTAGCAATGGTGTTTTTTATGGGAGCGGGTTGCTAACCCTCGGCCTAACCGACTTTAAACTCTGTTTTGGGGCGCAGAAAGCTCGCCATTCGCCCGTCTCCCGTTAGCTCCTTCCGAAGAAGTACCTCAGGGGGCATCGTGGGCAAGTGGGATTAGGACTTGCTAACAGGTGTGCTAGGTGTTCGTCTGCATAAGTGGCTTCACCCAGCTTGTTTAGTCCGTGCATGTAATTGCTGTTGCTTTTTCGCCAGAAGTTGAGCGAGCTTTTCCTTTCAACCACAATTTCATGTTCTGTTGGGCGAACTCAGGTTTGATTTTTCCTGAGTTCAATATATATGAAAAATGGTTCTAAAATTGAAGTTCAGTACACCAATTTGCTCGAACTTGTGAAGGTCGGCTGGTGTAGCCAGGTAATAAGTTCAATCATCAAAGGGAATTTGAAACGTTCACATGCACTGAGCGCTCAGAATGTTTATGACGCTGGTTGACGGTCTTTCCCCAGCTATTCATAGAGCTGACTATTTTTTCGATTGAAATTGATCTGGCACGGTATGAAATTACTTAAGTCGTTACTTCTTTTACCAACTTTCACCTGCTGCCATCTTTACCTCCACCCCGGGTGTGGCAGCTGCCGCTCATTTTATGGATTATTGAATGTAACGCTACATCATGGACCTCCTGGATACGATTTCTTTATTTATTATAATGTTAAAATTTTGAGTATTGAGGAACCGAGGTGTCACTATTGGCACTATTGTATTTACTTAACATATGCCCGATGTGTCCGCAATTATAGTGAGAGCCCTTTCCGTGGCTCCTGATTGCTCGGCCTTCTCGAAGCGCGGTAATTATACAGTACTCAAATGCACAGCTGTCACAAAAACAGATCTAGATGTTATATTATATAAAATTGCACATATGTACATACATAATTCCAAAATAGGTGCTGGTGCTTAAAAAATTTCATGTATGTATACTTAAATGCGTAGATACGAAGATCTTTACTTAATTTTAATATAATTTTCGAAGGCTCATGGGGGTTGATCTGCGCCACTGACAGCAATGTATGTTACTTATAAATGAAAGAAAGCCATAACTGTTATAATTATAATAGTTACCAACACCTGCAACATTACGGCGGAAATTAAAAGAATAGCAAAAGCAAAACATTAGTTATGTTGAAATATTTTTTTTCGTCGAAAAGAATAAGTAGAATTATAAAATTTGAGTTATACCAAGCCGCAATAACACCGGGGTGGTATTACGTAAGTTGTTTCAATCGACTTCTTCATACAAAAGTTCAAGATTTTTGTTCGGAGAGGTCGATTGAAACATCTAGCTATCACTATGAGCTTCAATAAACATTTCTATCGATATGCGTCAAACATTTCTATTGATAATGCGTTTGAACCCCTGGTAAACGGTCAATATTATTGAGAGGCGTGCTGGCAATATTATTGATCGTCGATGGCCGCCCCTTAAGAAGAACACAAGGAAGGTCTAGCAAGATATGTATATAAACACCACATAAAAATGGACTTACGCATAATACTAATACTTTTACTAAAATACGTAATACTTTTGATACTAAAATAATTCTAAACCTCGATAGCGTCCTTGTTTAGCGTTTTGAAAGTTTATTCAAAATTAACATTTATCGCATAAATACAGCTACTCGCCAGTATTTGAAACATAAATCAAATAAAATTAATTAATCAGTTTTACCACTTATGCACTTACTCGGGTTTTTTCTCAGTGTCACTTAATTTCGCACCCATTACATCTGGATACAAAATTGGTCCAGTTGCATTGATGTCCCTTAGACTTGGTAAAGTCGGGCCATTCTCACTTTTATTTCCCGCTTGACTATCTTCGTCCACATCTTCGTACACTTGAAAACTTTTAACGGATAAGAAATGCACCAAGGTTATCACAAGAACTAAATATTTTTGCATTCTTTAGCAAACGATTCACTCTTACACCAGCCTTCTCCAACGTCATGCGCCAAGAAAAGAAAATTTACGAATAAAATGTGCTGCAGTGGTTTGATTCTTTAATATGTATTTATAACTTTCCAGCGAGAGCTTCTTGGCGGCCTCTTGGGTCTCTAACAATGCTCTATTGTCTAAAAGGAGACAAAGGTGCAGATCGATGCGCTCACTGGCTTCAATTCTGTCTGTAAAATGGGATTTAATGAACGCGTTGCGACACTAATCGCTTAAAATTTTGTGACATATGATGTAAATTGGAGGAACAGAAATGCTTTTGGATCTTCACTAAATGTGCTTCCGCACCAGGTTAGGGTGACGCAATGTTGCAGTGGAGAAATGTAACTTTGATTATTACGGAAGCAGTTAAATCAGGTCAACTACTCAAGCTTTAATTTTTTCTATTTTAAATGGATTTACAGGAAGTGCGATTAATAACCAGTTATGAGAGTCACCCAACTTTACCTAAATTTCTATTGAATTCTTAAAGAAATTTCCGTTGAATTTAAAAAATTCTTGTTTAACAACATATTTGTTTGTATATGAGCTGTTATTCCTGAAAGTAGTTATAAGTCCATTGTTTCATGTATCGAGATATTTAAGGGTTTGCATTTGAATTAATTTAGAAATATTGGCGAACGTTAATCAATTCGAGTGATGTTTCTAACATTATACACCTTTTTAATTTTCTTATGAAATAATAATTATTGAAAATATTAAAAAAAAAACGATTTTTTAGCTCCAAATGGACTTATGAAGAATAAAAATTATAAGAAATAAAATCAGGAGGAAATTTAAGTCCATATTTGTATCGCTTCACTGAAATGGATTTTTTAATATAAAAAATTATAGTTAAAATGAAGACATTTAAACACATCATCAAGTCATATTAAAAAGACATAGAAATAAAATGTAAATTCCTTTGTCAAGATAACCAAAAATTAAAAAAAAAATATTTTAAACTTATTTCCCCTTCACAGTTAGCAGAGTGAAGTATTATTGGTAAATAGGTGGCAGCGCCGGCCCTAGGGTAGAGCGAGTGGGCCGGTCGCTCTAGGCGCCAGGTGGTAAGGGGCGCCAAAATGAATGCGAAAAACAATTTCGAGCAAAAATAAAATTGTGATGGCACTTTTTGAGGGGGTTGTTTGTAGCGATCATGGGACTTAGCGAGACCAGATGGCCCGATGCGGGGGAACATATCTGCCCAAACGGTGAGTCCTTCTTATATTCTGGTAGAAACGAAACTGAAAGCCGTAGGAGTGGCGTTGGCGTAATACCAGCGAGCAATAATAACAAGAGTGATTAGGTGGAGCTCAAGGACAAGTAAAAGAGTTAAACATATGAAAGAAGAGATTAGAACTACCATTATTCAAAAAGTCCAAAAAAATATTAACAAATGCGCGATAAATATACATTTAATACAAAAAACACAAGAGTATAAATGAAACAGAACATGTTGCTTGCTTCCCCTATTGGAATGTTTACATTCAAATGGAAGTCGAATTGGAACAGAGCACATGTAGCCGACTCTAATATGTTTATATGTATGCGTGGGCAAATTCTTGTTGGTACACATTGCGACTCTAAAACTTGGCTTTGTATTGTACATTAAAAACGCGGGAGTTTTGTAATTCTTCCAGTGTTGAGCTAAATATTGGCTAAATTGGAAAATTGGCACTTCCCCTTCATTTTTTTATCTTTCTTTCACACACGTTGCGTGTAGTGTGAAAGCAATTCTGCCTCCTTTTATCATAGATATTACATCTTTGATATTTTGACTTTTTCACTCCTACTGAAATTTTTATCAGCTGATTTCAAGGGCATTGAAACATTTTTGAAAATTTGTTCTAGCTCATCACTCTTATTATTATTGCTCGCTGGTAATACTCACCAAAGAAGCCAGGTCCAGCCTCATTAGCTGGTCACCAGTTCCTGAGTGGATTATTACCGTGCGCCTGCGTACCAGACTAAGAAGTACTACGGTAGTCCAATGCTATGCTCCAACTGAAGAGGCAGAAGATGACGTCAAGGACGAGTTCTATATGCGACTGAATGAGGTTTTTCGCTCTATTCCAAGGGGAGACATCATTGTTTTAATGGGTGACTTAAACGCACAGATCGGCCGTGACAACACCGGCCTTGAACATACAATTGGAAACCAAGGCCTAAGCCAAGTTACCAATAACAATGGTGAGCTTTTCGTTGACTTTTGAAGTTCCCACCAACTCATGGTAAGTGGAACTTACTTTAGTCACAAGAAGATACACAAAGAGACCTGGGTATTGAAGTGGGAGGAGCGACTCCTGAATGCGCTTTTAGAGTATAACGAAATTCCTCTCAACTTCATAAAAATTTGCAGTTAGGATAAATAAATTATAATTTTATTTAATTTATTCTTTCATTACGATTTTCCCGGATTCTCTTATTTTTTTTAAACATTTATTTAAGTTTTAAATTTAACGACTTTATTTTAAAACGGCGGTTAAATTATATAACCGAAAGTTTTTTTATTTCATCAATGAAAACTTATACTACGACAATTAATGTATACTGACAATGAACACAATATAATCAGACTATTCAGTTAGACTATTAACGTAAAACTCATACATTTCTATTTTTTATTTTTCATGTCAATGAGTCAGTGTATCTATGTTTGAATACATTTAATACTTGTACAGTGTAAGCGTACGTGATTGTGATTTCCCTAGAGTGTATTTCCAAAGTAGTAGTGAAAATGACGTAACGCACACTGTACTCCAAAATTGTAAGTACACGTATTTAAATTAGAAAATTAAACTCGCAATAAGATAACAACAAAATTAATGCGTAGCGACCGCTACATAACTCCCCCTTCAGCGTTAGCGTCTATAAAAAAAAAAAAAATATTAAAATCATGATTGAAAACTTACTTTACAATCGAAACCGAACTCTTTTCTTCGAACTACGTGTTACCGGCTTATTACTGTCTTCGTTTCTTTCTATGTGTGCCGGTTTTAGTCTATCAATAGATACTTTTACTACCTTCCCGTTAACATCTATCGAAAAAATTTTTTCTCCCCTTTTGATCACTCTATACGGTCCTTCATATGGATTTTGCAATGAACTTCTCATCCTATCCGTCCTCAGGAAAACAAATTCGCAGTCCCTTAATCCCTTTGGCACAAAGAAATCTTTCTTTTGTTCACGAGAGTCCGTTGGAACAATATTTCTCATATGGTTTCTTAGCATTGCCACAAAATCTGTTGGGTCTGATACAATCTCTGTGTCTCTTATGAAGAACTCTCCTGGGATTCTTAGCGCTTGACCGTATACTAACTCTGCTGGACTACACTTTAGGTCTTCTTTTATTGTAGTTCGCATACCCAGCAAAATAGCTGGTAAATGCAGTAACCAGTTCGGGTTATTCATCTTGGCTCTCAATGATTCTTTAAGTTGTCTATGAAGCCTCTCTACCATTCCATTCGCTTGCGGATGATATGCCGTTGTTCTGATCCTATGTGTACCCAAGAGCTTCGAGAATTCCTCAAACATTTTTCCTTCAAACTGACCTCCTTGGTCAGTGGTAACCGTCAATGGAATTCCGAATCTTGGAAAATACTGTTCGTACAATGTTCTAACTACCATCTGTGCAGTGATATTTTTAAGAGGATAGACTTCGGGCCACCTGGTGAAACGGTCCACGATCGTTAATAAATACGTGAATCCTTCTGCTGGCTGGAGTGGTCCAACTATGTCTATATGAATGTGTTCGAACCTTCCTGTTGGCGCCTTAAATTTTTCGACTGGGGATTTAGTATGTCTATAAATCTTGGCTTTCTGGCATTCTATGCATGTTTTCGCCCATAAATTAATTTCGCTGTTCATCCTAGGCCAAAAATATTTTCCTGTTATCAGCCTTCTTGTACTTCGAATACCTGGGTGTGCTAAATTATGTACAATGTTAAAAACTTCTCTTCGTAGAGTTTTTGGAATGAACGGTCTGTCTCTACCCGTTGAACATTCTAGCCAAATTTTATTACTTGTTGCAGGTACATCCTTTTCTATTAATATTATTCTTGAATTTCTACCAGAATCTTCCATTAAAAACTTTAATTCTAAATCATCTTTCTGTTCTTCTGCAATAATTTCTAAATCTATTTTCTTTTCTTTAATCGCGTCACAATCCTTACTATCTGTCTCTACTCGGGATAATGTATCCGCTACTACGTTAGCTTTCCCTTTGATATATCTAATATCCGACGTAAATTGCGTAATGTAATCCAACTGTCTCGCCTGTCTTGGACTTCTTTCAGCTTTTGTCCATATTGCCGAAGTTAGCGGCTTGTGGTCTGTGAAAATTGTAAACTCACGACCTTCCAGAAAATGTCTAAAATGTTTAATTGCCAAATATATGGCTAAAAGTTCTCTATCGAAGGTTGAATATTTCGATTCCGCGGCGCTTAATTTTTTCGAATAAAATGCTAGTGGTTCAGGCCCATTCTTGCCTGTTTGCTCCAGCATTGCTCCTACAGCCACGTTCGATGCATCAACTGTTAAACTAAAAATCGCGTTCTCAGAGGGATGAACTAATAGAGTTGCTGAAGTAAATGCGTTCTTAGCTTTGACAAAAGCGTCCTCGCATTCCTTTGTCCACTCTAAATTCTTCACTTTCTTACCTTTTTTAAGCTCTTTGGCTAAATGACTATGAATTGGACTTAAAATTTCTGCTAGTCGAGGAATGAATCTATGGAAGTAGTTTATCATTCCTACAAACTGTTGTGCCTCTTTTACCGATTTGGGTGACGGAAAATTTCTAATTAATTTAACTCTGTCTTCTGATGGAAGTATTCCGTCCTTTGTAATTTTGTGGCTTAAAAATTCCAATGTATGAACACCAAAAAGACATTTCCCTGGATTAATGTTGATTCCAAATTTTTCAAGTCTTCCAAAAACTTTTTCCAAATGAGCTTTGTGCTCTTCTTCGTCCTTGCTTGCTACAAGAATGTCATCAATGTAAACGAAAATAAATTCTAGTCCGTTTAGTACTTGATCCATAAAACGTTGAAAAGTTTGGGCAGCGTTCCTAAGACCGAAGGGCATTCGAGTAAATTCGAATAAACCGAAAGGTGTAGTAATAGCTGTCTTGAAAATATCTTCCTCTGCCATAGGTATATGGTGATATGCTCTAACCAAATCAATTTTTGAAAATACCGTGCACCCATTCAAATTCAACGTGAAATTTTGGATGTGTGGAATTGGGTACCTATCTGGGATTGTTATTGCATTAAGTCTTCTATAATCACCACAAGGTCGCCAGTCTGAACAATTCTTTTTCGGTACCATATGTAAAGCGGAAGAAGCTGAGGAAGAGGATGGTCTACATAAACCTAACTTAATCATATGGTCAAATTCCAATTTTGCTATTTTGAATTTATTGTTGTCAAGTCTTCTAGGTCTGGAAAAAGGTAACTGACCTTTTGTTTGGACAGAGTGTACTATGTTGTGTAGTACTGGTAAGTCATAACGAGGTGGTTGGGTTAGTGAGGGAAATTTTGATAGTATTTTGCCGTATCCACTGTCAAAGGAACAATGCCTGGGTGATGGACTGTCTGCCTTAATCATAATTCCGTTAACACTCAACTCAGTATCGCCGTCGATTAAACGTTTCCTTTTAAGATCAACCAATAAATTAAATTGCGTAAGGAAATCTGCACCAATTATAGGTTTATTGACACTAGCTACTATAAATGGAAATGTTAAATCCCTTCTTAATCCGAAATCGATTTTCAACAGTTTATTTCCATATGTGTTTATCGTCGAACCATTAGCTGCTGAAAGAATAAAATTAGGATCTTTCTTGTATTTGCCAAAATAAACGTTAGGAACAACAGATAATTCAGCTCCTGTATCTATTAGAAATTTAAATTTATTTTCTTTATCAAAAACAAATAGTCTACATGACTTTCTTGGAATAACATTTTTACAACACGCTGAAGGGATACTTAGTTTTTTGAATTCTTATAACTACATGGTTTAACACATCTTTTCGCATTATCTCCAAATTTAAAGTGAAACCAGCAAAAAGGCTTATTATTTTCTTTATGTCTGCTATTTGAACGACTTCTACTTCTTGATCTAAATCCGTGTTGAAAATTATTATTTTTATTATTAATAGTAAGTCTCTTGATTAAATTTGCTAAATCTTCAATTTTATTCTCCAGTAAGGTTATTTTCTTTTTAACATCAAGGCTATTTATGCTGAAATCTTCTTTGTTCAGGAAAGGATTTGCCGAATTGTTACCGATTGCCGAAATGAATTTAAATTTAGATGCTTCGAAAATCTTGTCTGCTAACAAAATCAAATCTTGAATATTCTGCTTTCCAGATGCCATTAGAGCAATATTTATATCCGAAGGCAGTTTCTGCATCCATAACTTCTTGATTAATTCTTTCCCTAAATGTGTTGATGTTCCAGCCAAAATGTCCATTGATCTGTAGAAGTCTGACGGTTTCCTGTCTCCCATCTCCGAGTTGGATAAGAGTTGCTCCAACTTATTCTCTTCAGATTCCGTGAAGCGTTGAATCAAGGTCGATTTAAAGGCCTCGTACTTGCCCTCCTGAGGTGGGTTTTGAATGAAATCCAAAACATTCATAATTATTTCTAAGGGAAGCGCCTGGATGACATGCTCATATTTCGTATCATCCAGCCTAACTCCCTTAGAATGAAATTGGCTTTCCGCCAAAACAAACCATGCTTCTGGACACGGTGACCAAAAGGAGGGTAGTTTAACGGCAGAAGCGTTGATTTCACTATTTGCAAAAGTATCCCCCGAATTTTGCACACTCATTATTTTCACACTATATAGGCACTAACGTAACACGAAATTCTTTTAAAATCAAAGAAAAGAGTTTCGATTCACTTAAAATTCGCGGAACTTCTTATAAATTAATTTCGCGGACGATAGCGTTGACGGAGGACTCAAACTTTAAAACCGTCCGTTAAATAAGGAAAATTTCGACTTTTAAAAGAAAAGATCATATAAATCAATTAAAGAAGAGAAATTAAATCAGAAATTCACTACTACCAGGAAAAGTTTTGTATTTTAAAAAGAAAATTTTTGTGTTTTTTTTTTTTAAAAAGAAATTAAAAATGGTGAAAATTATTAATTTAAAATGAACTTAACTTCCCTTAAAAGTTTTATTGAATCTTCTTTCTTCTCCTCTCTTACGTGTATTCTTTCTTCTTTTTTTTAAAAACCTTCTTCTTAAAATTGTTCTTTTATTCTTTCTTCTTTCTTCTTATGAATTTTCTATTTTATTTTTGAATTAAAATCCTCTTCTTTTTTGTAATACCTTAATCTTCTTTTTTAAAATTATAGGAAAAACTTCTTTCTTCGTTTCGGGGTCACCAGATGAAGTGGGAGGAGCGACTCCTGAATGCGCTTTTAGAGTATAACGAAATTCCTCTCAACTTCATAAAAATTTGCAGTTAGGATAAATAAATTATAATTTTATTTAATTTATTCTTTCATTACGATTTTCCCGGATTCTCTTATTTTTTTTAAACATTTATTTAAGTTTTAAATTTAACGACTTTATTTTAAAACGGCGGTTAAATTATATAACCGAAAGTTTTTTTATTTCATCAATGAAAACTTATACTACGACAATTAATGTATACTGACAATGAACACAATATAATCAGACTATTCAGTTAGACTATTAACGTAAAACTCATACATTTCTATTTTTTATTTTTCATGACAATGAATCAGTGTATCTATGTTTGAATACATTTAATACTTGTACAGTGTAAGCGTACGTGATTGTGATTTCCCTAGAGTGTATTTCCAAAGTAGTAGTGAAAATGACGTAACGCACACTGTACTCCAAAATTGTAAGTACACGTATTTAAATTAGAAAATTAAACTCGCAATAAGATAACAACAAAATTAATGCGTAGCGACCGCTACAGGTATCGCCCGGTGGTAGAACGAGAAATCAGATAGATCACGTGGCCGTCAGCCGCAGATGGAAAACTATTCTTGAGGATGTCAGGAGTTTCAGGGGAGCGGGTACTGGAAGCGACCACCATTTGGTTGTAGCCTTAAAATCGCCGCAATCAGAAACGTTCAACAAACTGCTAGAGCCCGTAGACGGTTTAACGTAGACCTCCTGCCGGAAAGCGTTAAAAAGCGGGAATTTGCTGGAAACCTACAAGACCTATTAAACCAGCAAATTCTTTCTGAAGACACAAATATTGAAGAATTGTGGAGTACGACGAAGGGCGCGATATTGACGGCTGCGGAAATGAGCATCGGTTATGTCCAAAGAAACCAGCAACACTGGATCTCGGACACAACCTGGCAAAAAATAGAACGCAGGAGAGCACTCAAAAATAACGTAAACTGTGCAAGCGACCCAGAAAGACGTTACCAACTGGAAAGGGAATACTCCCAATTACACCGGGAGGTAAAGAGAAGTGTCCGGCGTGATAAAAGGCAGCAGATAAATGAGCTCGCAGAAAAAGCGGAAAACGCGGCAAACACAGGCAACAGTAAGGTGCTGTACCAAATCACTAAACAGCTCTCGGGAAAGCACTCTACTAAAAAGCATGCCGTTAAGAGTGCGGATGGAAGGCTGCTGTGCAGCGACGAAGAGCAACTCCAAAGATGGAGAGATTACTTCTTCGCCGCCCTCAATGGTACACTTACACAGGAACCTCAGGAAAACAACAACAATGCACAGCCAATAAGAACCGCCACTCGGGCCCCATCCAAGACGGAAATAGTAACCGCAATTCATGCGATGGCCAATGGTAAAGCAGCAGGAAAAGATGGCATCCCGCCAGATTTGTTGAAAGCCGACTCAAGCCTCATAGCAGATGCGCTTCAGCCAATCCTAGAAATAGCATGGAACACCTGTACCTTTCCGGAGGATTGGACGGAAGGTATCATAGTCAAAATACCAAAAAGGGGGACCTAACAATATGCGGCAACTGGAGAGGTATCTGTTTATTATCTACTGTGGGCAAAATTTTGTCCCATATATTACTATCTAGGATAAGTGAGGCAGTTGATCGAACGCTTAGGAGGCAGCAGGCCGGATTCAGAAAGGGCCGCTCCTGTATTGATCATATTAACACCTTGAGAATAATAGTGGAGCAGTCTACTGAATTCCGATCCCCCCTTTACTTTGCTTTCGTAGATTATGAGAAAGCGTTCGACTCGGTCAATAGGAGCTTCATTTGGCAGGCACTACGGCGACGTGGACTGCCTGATAAAATAATAGTATTGATAAAAGCCCTATATAACAACTCCAAATGCAGAGTTCTCCACAATGGAAAATTATCCGACAGCTTTGAGGTGAGCTCAGGAGTACGACAAGGATGCTTACTTTCGCCATTACTATTTCTTATAGTAATAAATGACATCCTTGTCGGCGCACTAGATAATAGAACAGGCGGCATACAATGGGGTTTGGTAGACCGCCTTAAGGATCTCGACTACGCCGATGATATCTGTTTGCTGGCCCACAGACACCAGGACCTCAAAAACATGTTAAACAATTTGGCAACAGAAAGTAGTCCAGCAGGCTTAAGGCTAAATCCGACTAAAACTAAAGAAATGCGGATAAATGCAAACACCATTGAACGAACAGCGCTGAATAACCGTGACGTGTAACTGGTAAATAAATTCTGCTACCTCGGTAGCATTATTACCGAAAATGGTGGGGCAGAAGAAGACGTCAGTTCCAGAATAAATAAAGCACGAGGCGCATATGCATGCCTCTCCCACATATGGAGATCAACGGTGATTTCCACTAACACCAAATTGTGGCTGTTCAACTCCAACGTTAAGGCAGTTCTTTTGTATGGTTGCGAAACATGGAAAGTCACCCAATTCATCACAGGGCGCCTACAAGTCTTCATCAACAGATGCCTTCGTCGTATCCTAAAAATCTGCTGGCAAGATAGATTTTCAAACGAAGAACTATGGCGCCGTGCCGGCCAAGAAAGGATAGACGACCAAATCAGGCGAAGGAAATGGAATTGGGTTGGCCACACCTTGCGACGCGAAAACGAAAATCTAGCCAAACAGGCGCTTGACTGGAATCCGCAAGGTTCCCGTCGAGTAGGAAGACCTAGAACAACGTGGAGAAGAACCCTACTAGAAGAAGCCGCAACAACTGGGAGATCCTGGTCGAAGCTAAGAGCTGTCGCGCAAAACAGAGTCCGCTGGAGGGCAACTGTTTCCGCCCTATGTCCCATGAGGGATTAAAGGAGTTTAAAGAAGAAGAGTTTGTAGCTAACCAAGTCTATGTACTCATCAATATGACTCGAACAGCAGGGAGCACTGCCTCCAAGACCGATCGCACATAGCCTTAGGCCACATCCTGCTCGAGAGCCATGGAGCAGACTGAATACGGCGTATCTAAACTCGATAAAGACCGCAATCCTAATGTGTAAACATTCGTGCTGAAGTTATGAATAATACTGCGTGAATGTTCTACTAATTGGTGATGCGGAGCTCTGGCATGGGCGACCGTCCCTTCTCGCCTAGCTCGTGGAATAATTTAAAATTACCTAAAAAAAACTTTTGAGGATGGAGCACTTCTTAATGCTCCAAACATTTCAGGGGCTCCCACACTCCCAAAAGAACGACCTACAAGGCCAGCTAGATATTTTTGGATCCATGCTTCAAAGTGGCGAATGTGGTCCCAGTGAAGGAAAGTTTTCGAGATTCTCTTTCAGGGAGGGCAGTTCACGGGCTTAACCCAGGGATGGAGTACGTTGAGATCACTCCTTCATTGGGAGATCTCCTTAGATCTCCTGCGGAAGTGAGGGCACCTAATCGGAGTGGCGACTCGAAAAAACGACCGCTTTCAAAAGACGAGGTGGCGCAGACCGAAAACGTTCTATGCGAGGGCCTCGGTAGCCTAGGGAGTAAGGCGTCTGGCTACTATCCCAGAGGTCCCGGGTTCGAATCCCGGCCAGCCCCACGGTCCTTCGCCTTTTCCACTTTCCCACCTACATAACCTTCCTTCGTTCTTCTTCCCTCTTTACATTCCTGATTCCTTCTGTCATAGCCTTAGGCTAAGAACATAGTGGAAGCAGTGAGCAAAGCAGCGATGAAAGCGCAGAGCAAAGCGGCGAAATCAAGCAAGTGAATTCCTGTTAACACGCGCAGAGTGGAGCATACTGCAGCACTATGCGCGTGTTAACAGTAATTCACTTGTTTGATTTCGCCGCTTTGCTCTTCGCTTTTATCGCTGCTTTGCTCTCTGCTTCACTATGTTCTTAGCCTTAGTTAGCCCTTCCCCGCTTCACCAAAGCGCATGTCATCGGTTGGTTGATGAGATTCAACTCGTTTCAGGAGGCATAACACTCCAGCGAGTTGTTTCTCGATGCCCCGATGACAAAGTCGCCAGTAATGGTTGGGAGTAGGTGGACTGCAAAAATATCGCTGGTAGGTTGTGACAGTTCCTTTCTTCCCCGACTAGAGCTGCTGTTCGACATTGCACTCTATATGAAGAAAATAGATTGTCGACACAGTATAAAGGGCGTTTCCTGTGACTCTAGTCTTTCACATAAAAAAAAAAAAAAAAAAAAAATCTAGAAGCTGGCTACTCCCGCGTAGAAGCTGGTAGGGTCTGCCCGAGGCAGAAAGGGATACCGATTTTCTTTAACATTAAAATTGCTTATAGCATCAAAACTATAGGCCGTAGCATAAAAGTTGTTGAACATTATTCATAGGAAATTGTCCAAGATTTCCAATTTTGTAATAAAAAAATATCAATTAGCTACTTTTTTTGGAGAAAAGTAAATAAGTAAAGTTTTTGGTTGAAGTTGAAATTTTAGTGAAAAAAAAAATTTGACTTTGACCACACATAACTCTGGAAGTTGGTGTGTTGAAGCCTTAAGTTTTACCTTATTCAAGGAAACCTCTCATAGGGTTACAAAAATACAGGGTGATATGTAAACCTCTACCAAAAAATTTCAAACTGAATGATTTGATATTTGAGAGTAATTTTAACAGTTTTCAAAAACTATATCAAAAATTCATTTAGACAGATTAATAGCTAACTAAAAGACGATCATTTAAAAAAAAACATGGGTACGGAAACTCAAATTTTCGGCCCGTTAGAATAAATTGAATAGAAAAAATAGTATTTTTTTTGAAAAAATTAGACTTTTTGTTAAAAATTTAAAAAAAACGAAAATGAAATTTCAAAATCCAGCTAGAGGAAGAATCGATAGGTAAATTCAAGATGAACATTTAAAAAAAAAATTTGTCAATAACTAAAAAATTACGACCTCTAGAGTAATTTGGGTGAAATATCAAATATCTCGCCACTGTGCGGCGTCTGGGTCTGGAAGCACGGTTACATGCACCGTATTGATGACCGACTCAGATGCAGGGTCGTCTTCCTACGACCCCGACCCAGGCAAGTACAAAGGCCTGGGTAATAGCTTTAAAGAGCTGGCCACTGAAAATGATGAAGATGATGATTGAAGAGGTGAAGGAAAAAATTTTCCTAGACTGCCTAAACCGAAAGTAGGAGCAAACCAGCAGCAACAACAACAGCAAGAAGCAAAACAGCAAGCGCCGCAGCGAGCGCCGCAGCAACAACAACAACAATCCCAGCAGCAGCAAAAACAACAAAAAAAAGATAAGGTACCACCTATTAATATTTTTCATCAGCAACCTGCTGACACAATCAGACTAGCTAGGCAGGTATTAAAGCATACCAACTTTTATGTAAAAAGATTTAGCCGTATGAAACACGCTCTAGTTTTAAGTAGTTTTGAAGATTTTAGAAAAATTAAAAGTATTCTGAAAAGGTCGAATACCCAATTCTTCACATATACATACTGCAAAAAGTGTAAAATTGCAAAGTGTAACACTCAGGAGCTCTTGAACGAAGTCCAGTCTCTCGCGGTAGATAATTTGAAATTTTCCGCAGTTAAAAAATTCAATACGAGCTATTCGCGTGCTACTAAGAGGCAGCTTCCGATATTCTTGGTCCAATTAACTCCCGACAGTCGGTTGGATAACCTAAAAAATATTAGGTATCTCTACTTCCATGTTGTAACTTGGGAGAAAATAAATAAAAAAGCAGACATCCTGCAATGTATGCGCTGCCAAAGGTTTGGGCATGCCGCAGCTAACTGCCAAATGGCTTTTAGATGCGTCAAATGTGAGAAAACCCACAATCAAGGCGAATGCCCTCTTGGGAGGGAAAAAGTCAAGGATAAAAGCAAGTTGTTCTGTGTACTCTGCGGATCCAATGGACATCCTGCTAATTATAGAGGATGTCCTAAATATGCAGGGTTCAAGCAACGCATTAAGGCGCGTAAAGAACAGCTAGAGGCCCAAAAACCCATAAGGGGCAGATGTATAAAAACTTTGTTGTATCTGGAATGTCCTTCGCCCAAATGACGACTGGAGGGCAGACAACCAAACAGCAAGCCTTAAAAGCTGCGACTGCAGCAAGTTCTGGGGACAGCGAGTTGAAAGCGGTGCTCTTATCCATTCAAGGGTAAATCGCCCAGTTACAAAGACAACTAAACGAGCAAAATGCCTGTTTAGACTTAGTATACTCGGCTTTCTTTACGACAGAAACCATCTCTGGGTAAGCTGTTTAATGGCTTTACACAGAGAGGACACAATCAAGGTCGTTGCGGTGAACGTCAATTCGCTGATAAGAAACGAAAGAAGGGCGGGGCGAACTTACTGACTCTTTTGCAAAACCAAAATACTGATGTGCTTCTTGCTAGTGAAACCAAACTAAGCGAGAAACATAAAGTGGATTACAAAGATTATGTGGTAATTGGGCGAGATAGACCTAATTCCACACAAGGTGGGGGCCTACTAATATTAGTAAAAACCACTCTTAAACACAAGATCATGTATAGCAGGGACATTGCCAAGTTTCGGCTGCTAGAAGCGTGCGTTATATACCTCCCTCTGTCCAGTGGCAGAAGGTTGTATAGCCGCGTACGCACTCCAAACCTCCCAATCCAGACTATTTATAGAGGAATGCTGTTTCAAACTCTCCACCTGGAGTCGGAGCAAAATTTTTACTTATTAGCCGGAGATTTAAACGCACGGCATGCGGCATGGGGAAATCAAACGGCTAACATCAGGGGCAACCAACTGAACGACTGGCTGGTTCAGAATATAATTCAACGAAAAGTAAATCTTTACGCTACAGACATGCCATCATACCCAAATGGCGGTTCTTTTTTGGATATATGCTTGTTAGACTCTTGGCTGGGCGTACTAGGGGTAAACACAAACGTGACAAACTGTCTAACGACAGTGCCGTACGACAGCGACCACCAAGGACTGGAAATAAAAGTACAAGTCCCTGACGACTCCATGGAACTCCTCGAATATTGCGAAGTTCATCCTTTTGCCTACCAGAAGATGCACTGGCCAAAATTCGAGAAGGCTATGGAAAGGGCAATACAGAATAACGGACTATTACCTCCCATAACTAGGAATCTGACCAACAATGAGATTGATAGTCCTTGACCTTGAAAATAGGGCCCTGCTGAACCATTTCAGAATAACTAATGGGATCGAGGTCTGGAAATCCGAGAACCGAAGAATCATCGAGTTCAGTGAAGACTGCCCAGCGAACAATATTCCTGAAGCACAAGCAAACTCTCTTCTCATTACGAAAACTGATCTCCTGCTAACTTTTTGCCGTCTAAACATTAAGAAGTCGTCTGGGATGGACGGTGTTCCAAACATAGTCCTGAAACATTTGCCCCTGGTGGCCATAGACATATATACCACTCTGTTTAACAATGCGTTAAACAACGCTCATTTTCCAGGACACCGGAAGACGGCAGTGGTGTACCCAATATCCAAAAAGGGTAAAGATAAAAGTAACCCTGCTAATCTTCGGTCAATAAGTCTGCTCCCGAATATCAGCAAGGTTTTTGAAGCAGTAATTAATAGATCATTGTCCAAATGGGTTGAGGAAAAGAATATAATTCCCGATAACCAATTCGGTTTCAGGGCGGGACATGACACTATTCATGCCGCGTCGAAATTGGTGTCAGACATACACTGGAACCAAGATAAATAGAAACTAAGGTATGGGACAAACATTTTGACAGTTGATAATGACGTCACATTGTTCAGTATTCAGTAGAAGAAATGTAAAATTTTCACATAACTCAACAAAATTTTAAAATTGAATTTAAAAGTGAATAAAAATAATACTATATATTATGTTATGGTTTTATTTAATTTCTTCTACTTGTTTTGTTCTTTCTCGGACTGTAAAACGTTTCGCACGGGGGTTTAACACTATTCTTTTTCACTTAAATTCGGCTTCAAATTTTCACTTTCACTTAAATTTCTTATAGGTATAGCACCTTTTTTAAGCCGTTGTTTTAAAAGCGGTACTTTTAGTAGGATGTATTCTAAAATCCAATCATTTTCGCTAAATTGGTGTGAACACGAGCATTGTGTACATTAAAATTTCAAGTCAACTGAACATTGTGACGTAACTAAATTTTAAGGTTAGGGCTGATCTGTTCGTTGTCCCATACCTTAGTTTCTATTTATCTTGCACTGGAACTTAATGAAATGCCAGTGTACCGGAGCATGCTTGATCGACTATGAGAAAGCGTTCGATACAGTGTGGATCGAGGGCCTTCTATACAAATTAGTCAGATATGGGATGACCGGACCTTTGCTATACTTGATCTATAATATGATTTCCAACAAGAAGTTCATCGGTAAAAGTGGGAACTTCACATCAGGAAAGGTATTTGATATTAAAAACGGTTTGCAACAGGGGGCAGTGAACTCGCCGCTCTTGTTTAATATCTTAACGAGTGACCTAATTAGTTCACTCCACTTCGCATTAGCGTATGCGGATGACCTGATTGTGTACAGGACGGGGCCGAAGATTGGAGTGATCCAGACGCTCCTTCAACGTGACTTCGAAACCATCGAGCGCTATAGTGATGATTGGAAGTTGAAGATCAACTTTGGCAAATGCGAATCGATCCTTTTCCGGACTCCTCTACGCAGAGCTCCTTACGATGTGCAGAGGAACTCTAAAACCTTTCAAATTTCGAACAACGCTAGAACATAAATCGGAAGTGAAATACCTTGGGCTTTGGCTGGATCAGTACTTGTATTTCAATAGAAATGTAAGTGCTGCTCTTGACAAGGCATACAAGGCGTTTCACATGACTAAAAGGCTTTTTATTGCAGACACCTAAGCTTTCGGGTAAAGGTGATGTGCTACCAAGCCTTGGTCAGACCGGTTTTAACTTATGGTTGCCCAGTGTGGTTCAACATATCCCCCTTTTATATGGAAAAGCTTCGGGTTTTCGAAAGACAATGCTTACGGGCGTGCTTTAGGTTGTATGGAACACCCGAATCTGGCTTCACGAAGTTTCACGCCAATAATATTATTTATGATAAGGCATTTGTTAATAGGATCGACAACTTCATAATCAAGTTGATTCGAAGACATATTGCTAGAGCGACGGAAAGCGACAATCCTCTTATTCGGAGAGCGTTCTACCCGAACGCTGAATATCACAGAGCTGCTTGTGAACGCGGTTTTATCCCTCCAGAGGCACTTGTCTATATGGATAGAAAAAGATTGGTCCAAGACGGTATGGGATAATCTTTAGATATAGAATAGTTTAGCTTATAATTTAGTTTTAATGGTTAGCTTAGGGCGTAGATAGGACTAGTTATAGTTTTTACTTAGTAATAGCTTTAGTTTTAGGTAAGTTTACGTGCGAGCTACCACGAGCTTTTGTTAGTTTTGTTTGTCTGCTGTTCTGTTGTTGTTTGTCTGTTTTTGTTTGTTTTGTTAGTATTGCTAACACGAGCCCGTGGAAGCTCGTCGCCTGGACGGAGTACATCAGAGGCAGGCCCTCCGGTGTACCCCGCCCGGATAGTTCTTAGTGTTTAGAATAGTGTTTAAAAGCTAATTAGATTCTAAGTAAGTGGTGCGAGCTTTCACGAACTTGAGCTCTAGCATCACTCGAGTTTGTGAAAGCCCGTCACCTGGACGGGGGTCACCTGACACGATTTTATCGCCTCCGCTGCCCCCGCCCAGATAGTGCTAGAACTAAGTTATAGGAGTAAGTAGTTTTAAGGTTTTATATAAAACAAATATAGTGTTTAAGTTTTTTTCCCTATTTTTCTTAGAGTTAAAGTTACAAATGTCAATATTTTCCTTTTTGAAATAAAATATATAGTCCAGTGCAATTAGTAAATCAAATTGCATTTCATGATGTACAAATTTTTTTTTTTTTTGAATTTGTTTGGGTACATCTGACAATGTTAAAACCAAGTTTGTGGGGTCGCAGTGTAATGGGAAAAGCCGCCATCTTGAAAAAGAGGTAGAGGTCGTATATACCAAATAACTCGGTTGTGTGCAATGATAGCTGAAAATGATCGATACAATGTCATTAGAGAACAAAATTATCTACAAAATGAGTCCTTAACGAGGTCTGTAAGTTAGTTTGGCTCAAAGTTATGGCCGCTCAAAGTTCGAACTTGTTCGGGTGGTTGAGGTTGAATGCAGTTTTTTGCGATTAGCTCGTGAGATATTAATTTGGGTGGGTTAATGCCGATTACCAAACTTATAGTGCCAAAGTTCGTACTGCACGTGCCTGAAATAACTGATATCTCCTTAACGGTTGCTCATATAATAATGTAGTAAGCAGTAAAAACACGGGTATTAAAATATTTTTCAAATGAGCTATTGCGCGCAACTCTATGTCGTTTTATGTCCGCGATATAACGGGTGTAAAATCAACAGCGAAGGTTGTGACACTTCTCGACGAATAACTCGCTTCCAGCCAGTTTCGCGTGTTGGATGCATTAGAATTTTATGTAACGCCCTGAATTATCTATATTTTGGGTTATTTAACAACTTTGGAAAATTATAATAATGGGAAATAGTAGCTAAAAATTATCATTTTCGCGGGCGTTACATTATCCCAGAAAGACTAATTGCAGTAGGAGAGAGGTTTTACTTAATACTCTATGACGGAGGAAAAACATTATCAATTGACAAACTTCGTTATATCAAATTTACGAAATCCTGGACAAAAAGCAAGAACAACCTCTCATCATTACCTCGCACAAAAGACGCGCTCTCTCAGCACATACTTCGGACGTATCATCAGGTCCAGAGTTGGCCCGGGAACTACCTGGATCCCGAAAATTGGGGCTGGACAAAAAATCCTCGGATGTATGCTCCTGTTACGTCCATCAAGGATCCTGCTCCTCCTGAGTTAATGAAAATAATCACTTGTTCGTGCATGTCTAAATGTGGCGCGACTTGTGGATGTCGCAAAGCCGGCTTGAAGTGCTCCAGCATTTGTAAACACTGCACCAACATTGACAAATACGTGGAAATCACCAATGACGACGATGACGACTCTCTGTTTTACTTGCAACTTTCGCATGTCCCAGAATTGATTGAAGGTCTACAAGGAACCGCACAAATTTCGGATGACGAGGATCGAGACACAGAACCAGGACCATCAAAAATACCGAAATACTGTAAATGAACATAACAAAATGATAAAATTCAGGAAAAATTTAAAAAATTTACAATTTTTGCCATTTTTCGCCAATTTAGGGGTAGTTTCAACCCTTTAGGACTACCCCTTATCACAAAGTTCGCCTTAATTTAGTAAAAATCAACCACCTTCGCAAATAAATATTAAAAAAAGTGCATTTCATCGCACTAGTTTTCATTATTATTGTAATAATCGCGAAAACCCCCTAAAAAGGGGTGTTTTTTGCATTTTTAGGGGTGACGCCCAAATTTTAGGACCGCGGGACCTCGATTTTCGTGATCAGCGACCCCAAAAACCTTTAGGGTTCGATTTTCTTAACGGTGTTATTTTGGAACACCTCCCCCCCCTAATATTCAATTAACTACATATATTGTAGCGGTAGTTTTAACCCCTTAAGGGATGAAAATAATTTATTTTTGCCTGACAGTATGCCCACAATCAAATTTGAAGCAAAAACTTGAAAAAAAATTTTTTTTTACAATTTTGCCATTTTTCGCCAATCGTACTTTCAACCCTTTAGGGGTACCCCTTACCATTAGGCTCGCCTAAATTTAGTATAAATCAACCCCCTTCGCAAATAAATATTAAAAAAAATGCATTTCATCGCATTAGTTTTCATTAGTATTGAAATAATCGCGAAAACCCCCTAAAAATGGGGGTTTTTTGCATTTTTAGGGGTGACGCCCTAATTTTGGGACCGCGAGACCTCGATTTTCGTGATCAGCGACCCCAAAAACGTTTAGGGTTCGATTTTCTTAACGGTGTTATTTTGGAACATCCCCCCCCCCGCGTTTTGAATGGACTACAATACCAACTATTCGTTTGCAATACCAAGCAGATAACCTCTGCTTACATTATTAATATGTTCAATCGTCAGACATTATAATATACCCATATCAAGGTAACGGAATGCACACATTTTATTTTCTAATTAAAAATATTTAACATTAAAATGGCTTATAACTTCAAATCGAAACTAGTTGGGATTTCGGTCTGACCCCTTCGGTCCACACGATCAACTTCCTAGTATGATGAACGTAGACGGAATAAACTGACTTCTTACAAAATAGTAATACGTTCGAATTTGTATTGAGCGTGCTGAAGCGCCCCTGAGAAACAAATGACTTCGTTTGTAAATGACAAAACTTTCCGGAGATATTAGCAAAACACTAATCAATGTACTTGGCAGATTTAACCCAAAAGAAAAAATTTTTCAGTCTTTTCTTCTTCTTCTTTACGCTTCTTTAATGGGACATAGGGCGGAAACAGTTGCCCTCCAGCGGACTCTGTTTTGCACAACAGCTGCCAGCCCCGACCAGGATCTCCCAGTTGTTGCGGCTTCTGCCAGAAGGGTTCTCCCCTACGTTGTTCTATGTCTTCCGACTCGACGGGATATTTGCGGATTCCAGTCAAGGGTCTGTTTTACTAGATTTTTATTTTCGCGTCGCAAAGTGTGGCCAACCCAATTCCATTTCCATCGCCTTTCCTTTCTTGGCCGGCACGGCGCCATAGTTCTTCGTTTGAAATTCTGCATCTGTTGATGAATACTTGTAGGCGCCCTATGATGAATTGGGTGACTTTCCATGTTTCGCAACCGTACAAAAGAACTGCCTTAACGTTTGGAATTGAACAGCCGCAGTTCGGTGTTCTCCATATGCGGAGCAGGCATGCATATGCGCCTCGTGCTTTATTTATTCTGGAACTGACATCTTCTTCTGCACCACCACTTTCGGTACCTACCGAGGTAGCAGAATTTTCCTACCAGTTCCACGCCACGGTTATTCAGCACTGTTTGTCCCATGGTGTTTGCATTTATCCGCATTTCTTTTGTTTTAGTTGGATTTAGCCTTAAGCCTGCTGGACAACTTTATGTTGCCAAATTGCTTAACATGTTTCCATATCCGCGCAGTCGAGATCCTTAAGGTGATCTATCAAACCTCATTGTATGCCGCCTGTTCTACTATCTAGAGCGCCGACAAGGATGTCATTTATTACTATAAGAAATAGTAAAGGCGAAAGTAGGCATCCTTGTTGTACTCCTGAGCTCACCTCGGATAATTTTCTGTTTTTCAGTAACTACTGGAAATTCCGCAATTTTCTGAAACTGTCGGACGTAGAAAACAATTCGCAGTCAAAAAAGTGCTGATCCAAGGTTTGAAAAATTCTTGATGTTTGTAAAGGGTAACGTAATTTTTGCACTATTTTTAAAGATTGTCGGGTTTTGACAAGTGATGATTTGTTGGAAAGCTGTCGCTGTACAGAATTCAAGAAAGATCACTTCGTTTAGAACGGGTCTCATTCCATCGAGTTTATTAGATATTAGCAAAACTTATCAATTTAAGGTCTTTCTGACACTTAGCCGAAGTTTTTTCAAAAAAAGGCCCGACCGAATGTTATGAAATTTTTTTCAGAGCATTTTTCGTTAATATATTCTTTCGGCACCTCAAAGAAGTCAATATAATTTTTGGTTCGCACGGTATCATGCGAGGTACACAAATCACGAACGTCGTTTAAACAAAAAAAACGGTTCGACCGAATTTTATGAAAATCTTTTCAGATCATATTTTGGTTAATACTCTTCGAACGGCACCTCAACTAAGTCGATATATTTTATATTTCGCGCAGGGATCGTAAATAACTGTTATATTTGTATTTTTGACTTAAAAAATCAAATAGTAAATGTTGTCTGATCTGCATAAAATTTATACTGGATACTCAGAGTAGCGAGTTCTACGCGGTGGTGGGGTTACTTTTAAATTGTAGACTTTTATTATAAAAGTCAAGTTTAATAGTTAAAATTAATTTAAATTTTTTAAATAAACAATAACAGTTATATTTAACTAAAAAAGTTTTAGGTCATTAAAAACTCTTATTTTTGTTTTTTATTTTTAAAGTCTTCCAAAACTCTTATGGGAAGACTTTTATTTTTAAAATCAAAAATAACTGTTAAAAAAGGCTGTCTTGCATAAAAGTCTTTCTAAGATTTTTATTTTTCCAGTTTTTTCTATAAAAGTCTTTGAAGACTTTTATTTTTAAAATATAAAAATAAAAGTCTTTTGCTGAAAACAGATAAATAGTCCATTCAAACCGTTAAGAAAATCGAACCCTAAAGGTTTTTGGGGTCGCTGATCACGAAAATCGGGGTCCTGTGGTCCTAAAACATGGGCGTCACCCTTAAAAATGCAAAAAACACCCCTTTTTAGGGTTTTTCGCGATTATTTCGATAGTAATGAAAACTAATGCAATGAAATACACTTTTTTTAATATTTATTTGCGAAGGTGGTTGATTTGTACTAAATCAACGCGAACTTTATGATAAGGGGTGATCCTAAAGGGTTGAAACCACCCCTAAATCGGCTACAAATAGAAACTAGTTGGGATGTGGGTTCGACCCTTTCGGTCCACACGATCAACTCAAGGGGGTGAAATAGGGTCAACTCAAAACCGCTGGAGCTATAAGGCTGAAATTTTGACAGTGCATCCCTTTAATGACGTGGACATCCACTAAGAAGCGATTTTTTGAAATTCATCCCCTAAGGGGCTCAAATGGGGTTTATCCAAACCGTTGGAGCTACAGGGCTGAAATTTTGACAGTGCAGCCCTATAATGGCGTGGACATCCACTATAAAGCGATTTTTCGAAATTCATCCCCTAAGGGGGTGAAATGGGGTTTATCCAAACCGCTGGAACTATAGGGTTGAAATTTTGACAGTGCATCCCTATAATGATGTGGACATCCACTATAAAGCGATTTTTCGAAATTCTTCCCCTAAGGGGGTGAAATGGGGTTTACCCAAACCGCTGGAGCTTATAGGGCTGACATTTTGACAGTGCATCCCTTTAATGACGTGGACATCCACTAAAAAGCGATTTTTCGAAATTCATCCCCTAAGGGGGTGAAATGGGGTTTCTCCAAACCGTTAAAGCTATAGGGCTGAAATTTTGACAGTGCATCCCTATAATGGCGTGGACATCCACTATAAAGCGATTTTTCGAAATTCATCCCCTAAGGGGGTGAAATGGGGTTTACCCAAACCGCTGGAGCTACAGGGCTGAAATTTTGACAGTGCATCCCTATAATGGCGTGGACATCCACTATAAAGCGATTTTTCGAAATTCATCCCCTAAGGGGGTGAAATAGGGTTTACCCAAACCGCTGGAGCTATGGGGCTGAAATTTTGACAGTGCATCCCTTTAATGACGTGGACATCCACTATAAAGCGATTTTTCGAAATTCATCCCCTAAGGGGGTGAAATAGGGTTTACCCAAACCGCTGGAGCTATAGGGATGAAATTTTGACAGTGCATCCCTTTAATGACGTGGACATCCACTAAGAAGCGATTTTTTGAAATTAATCCCCTAAGGGGGTTAAAAGGGGTAACCCAAACCGCTGGAGCTGAAGGGCTAAGAAAAATTTTTTTACAATTTTTTCTATTTGTAGCCGATTTAGGGGTGGTTTCAACCCTTTAGGATCACCCCTTATCTAAAGTTCGCGTTTATTTAGTACAAATCAACCACCTTCGCAAATAAATATTAAAAAAAGTGTATTTCATTGCATTAGTTTTCATTATTATCGAAATAATCGCGAAAAACCCTTAAAAAGGAGTGTTTTTTGCATTTTTAAGGGTGACGCCCAAGTTTTAGGACCGCAGGACCACGATTTTTGTGATCAGCGACCCCAAAAAACATTAGGGTTCGATTTTCTTAACGGTTTGAATGGACTATTTATCTGTTTTCAGCAAAAGACTTTTATTTTTATATTTTAAAAATAAAAGTCTTCAAAGACTTTTATAGAAAAAACTGGAAAAATAAAAATCTTAGAAAGACTTTTATGCAAGACCGAAAAAAATAAAAGTCTTTTTAAATTCTTTTATTTAACTTGCACTGTTTGTCGTCAAATCTTGGAAGTTAAATTTGACCCACTTCCCGGTTTCGGATAGAGCTAAAATTTTGCATACACGTTTAGTTTGGATGACAATGCAATCTGGCCATTTTGTAAAAATATCAAGATAGCGGTTCCAAAATGGCGCCCGCTTTTATTTTACTTACACTGTTTGTCGTCAAATCTTGGAAGTTAAATTTGACCCACTTCCCGGTTTCGGATAGAGCTGAAATTTTGCATACACGTTTAGTTTGGATAACAATGCAATCTGGCCATTTTGTAAAAATATCAAGATGGCGGTTCCAAAATGGCGCCCGATTTTTGAAATTGTGCTCCGCGGCCCTTTGAAATGGGTATCAAATGAAAGGATATGACAGGTAGAACACAATAAGCTATGTGGCGTCATTCCAAATTCAAAATGGCGGACAACACTTACACTGTTTGTCGTCAAATCTTGGAAGTTAAATTTGACCCACTTCCCGGTTTCGGATAGAGCTGAAATTTTGCATACACGTTTAGTTTGGATGACAATGCAATCTGGCCATTTTGTAAAAATATCATGATGGCGGTTCCAAAATGGCGCCCGATTTTTGAAATTGTGCTCCGCGGCCCTCTGACATGGGTATCAAATGAAAGGATATGACAGGTAGAACACAATAAGCTATGTGGCGTCATTCTAAATTCAAAATGGCGGCCAACACTTGCACTGTTTGTCGTCAAATCTTGGAAGTTAAATTTTACCCACTTCCCGGTTTCGGATAGAGCTGAAATTTTGCATACACGTTTAGTTTGGATGACAATGCAATCTGGCCATTTTGTAAAAATATCATGATGGCGGTTCCAAAATGGCGCCCGATTTTTGAAATTGTGCTCCGCGGCCCTCTGACATGGGTATCAAATGAAAGGATATGACAGGTAGAACACAATAAGCTATGTGGCGTCATTCTAAATTCAAAATGGCGGCCAACACTTGCACTGTTTGTCGTCAAATCTTGGAAGTTAAATTTGACCCACTTCCCGGTTTCGGATAGAGCTGAAATTTTGCATACACGTTTAGTTTGGATGACAATGCAATCTGGCCATTTTGTAAAAATATCAAGATGGCGGTTCCAAAATGGCGCCCGATTTTTGAAATTGTGCTCCGCGGCCCTCTGACATGGGTATTAAATGAAAGGATATGACAGGTAGAACACAATAAGCTATGTGGCGTCATTCCAAATTCAAAATGGCGGCCAACACTAAATTGCGGAAAGATAATAATAGACTAAAAAGTAGAAAATATAACCGATCAACTTCCAATTTTGCACACACTCGTAGTTCGGGTGGTTAATGTGTATGAATGATGAGATGAATAATTGAGTTAAGGGTGAGTTGATAATAAAGAAGCAATACACGTTACAAAAAATCACAAACAAACACAGAGATGCTGCTGTCAACTAAATTCAACTACTCAAATACTGAACTCATGTCCGTATGTATAATTTCAACTAAACCCAGGTAGCAGAGCTGAGTCGAGTTCAGTCAACCTTAACCCAACTCGACTCCCGTTTACATGTAGTTAGACTTGGGTTCAACTTGAGTTCAACTCATCATGTATAAGTACTAAATGCAATTTGACCTTTTTGTAAAAAAATCAAGAAGACGGTTCCGAGATGGCGGCCGTTTTTGCAATTATGTTCCACCGAGCCCACGACATGGGTATCAAATGAATACAGTAAACTGTGTGACGTAATTTTAAATCTAATAGAATTGCCATCATAAAATGGCGGAATACATATAATAAACTAAAAAGTAGAAAATAAACTAAATGGTTAAAAAAAATTTTTAAAAAAATTCTTTTCATTAACTAAAAAATGTACTGAAAAGTAAAAAATAAAAAATATTTTAAAGAAAGCGTGAAATTTCAATTTTAATGAAAAACTTAATTAAAAGAATGGCGCATTTTTCATCAAAAAATTTTGTTAGAATTTGAAATTAACAAAGCAAAAAATTGAGGGTTATTGTAAATCTCACGCGATTTACAGTTATATTTTCAATTTTTGATGAAAAATGCGCCATTCTTTTAATTAACTTTTTCATTAAAATTGAAATTTCACGCTTTCTTTAAAATATTTTTTATATTTTACTCTTCAGTACATTTTTTAGTTAATGAAAAGAATTTTTTTTAAAAAATTTTTTTAACCATTTATTTTATTTAACAGTTATTTTTGATTTTAAAAATAAAAGTCAATTTTAATTATTATTTCGAACAAAAAAAGAAAAAAATCTTTAATAACAATTTTAAAAGATTTAAAACAATACTAGTCAAAGATAATAGTTAAAAATAACTTTAAATATTTTTGGTAAAATTTAACTGTTACTGTTGTTTTATATCATATAAGTTTCAAAATAATGATTATTTTCTGATTTTTTCGATATAAGTTATAACAGTTACGATCCCTGATTTCGCGCGATATCGTGCAGGTACAAAATCTCTTATGTCGTTTAAACCAAAAAACGGCTCGCCCAAATATTATAAAAATCTTTTCAGATCATATTGCTCGAACGACACCTCAACGAAGTCTTTATCTTTTTTGGTTAGTGCGATATCGTGCAGGAAAAAATGACCACATGCGTACGCACACACACACACACATACTTCTTCTCAAATTTTTGCTTAACACTATTCTACCACGATTTTGTGTATACCTATTTCGACCAAAAGATGTCTTTTTGACACCTTTGCACTAATAACTGTGGAAATAATTTAATTATTTAAATCTAGCATGAGCTGAAGGAAAATTATACTGCCAAATAAATTGAAAAGTTATTATATGAAAAATCAAAACATAAGTGAAAATGTGATTACACTTAGAGAATAATATAAGGGACCATCCATAAATTACGTCACACGAATTTCATGTTTTTCTGACCCATCCCCTGTCCTTGTCACAGCTGGTCACATTTGTGCGACGCCCTTCCCTAGTGTGACGTCACCTATTTTGCAATTTTACATTTAGAAATTATTAAATTAAAACAGCAGTTCCGAAATTAGATTTATTTCCATTTAAATTATGTGTTAATGGTTTTATTTAGCTTGACCTCGTATATTTGTTTGTTTGTTTGTTTATTTCTTTGGTTCAAATTTTGCGACAGCTTTTTCAACTACTTCTACTTAACCAATTCTTATGAAACTTCAAAGTTTCGGTTCTGATAACGGCATGAACGTACCGAGGTGCCAACTACGACTCGGACCACTATCTTGTTGGTATGGTGCTCCGAGGGCACATTACAACGCTGAAAAGCTTTGTATTCGCTGATCAAGTTCGAATCAACACAGCTACACTACGCAATGAAATAGACAGAAACAGCTCCGATCTTTCATTAGGACTCGCCCAAGTCCTGGGGATGAGATACTGGGGGTCGACGAGATCTGGACCCGCCTTAAAAATATTGTCATTGGTACTGCTGGTTCCATCTTAGTCAGAAGAAGAATAATAGAGAAAAGGCATCCTCTGCCCAGACCATAACAAAGTAGATATCGCAACGTGCACTAATTATCGCCGACTTAAGTAGCGCTTATAAGATATTCTCCGCTATCGTACAAAATCATAGGCCATTACCAGTGTGGTTTCAGATCAGGAAATGTACAGCTGATCAGATTTTCACCGTGAGGCAGGCTATGAAAAAATGTTTAAAGTTTCAAAACTCAATTGTACACCTTTCATAGACTTTAAAGCCGCCTACGAGGTGTGACAATTAAGTAATGAGACTAATTATATTGCCGCGATTGTGGTAACCCTGCGAACTTGAAATTCCCTTTCCCTTCTCTCGGCATCCTTCCCCCTCTCCATTGATATATTTGTCATCGCTCTAGCTTGTTTAGTTCGCCTGCTCTGTCGTGTTGAGTAAACGTGTGCTCGTGGGTGCTCGTCAAGATCCGGAACACGTTCCAGACCAATCAATCTCTATAATCAAGGGGCACAATACTCCACAAGTCCAATCAATTACTGGCTTATGCAGACGTCATTGACATCATCATCATCACAACAAGAGGCTTTCACTCAGATTGAGCAGGCGGCAGGACTTTTTTTGTTTTATGTGATATAATAGTAGAAGCTTAGGGAAAGCCCCTTTGTACTGTTCGACAATCTATTTTATTTTGTATAGAGTGCAATGTCAAACAGCAGCTCTAGTCGGAAGATAGAGAGAAGAGTAGGAAGGAGTTGCCACAACCTAGCAGCGACTTTTTTTATTCCACCTACTCCCAACCATTTTCGCGACATCGAGAGCAACGGGACATCGAGAACAACTCGCTGGAGTGTTATGCCACCTGAAAAGAGTGGAATCTCATCAACCAACCGATGACATGCGCTTGGTGGAGCGCGGAAGGATAAGCGAAGGCTATGACAGGGGAATCAGGAATGTAAAGAGGGGAGAAGAAAGAAGGAAAGTCATGTGGGTGGGAAAGTAGAAAATAACCGTGGGGCTGGCCGGAATAGTAGTCAGGCGCCTTACCCTTAGACTACCGAGGCCCCAGAAGACTGCACATTAATGACAGCAACACAAAGTACGTGGTGGCCTCGTCTACAAGAACAGCTAACATTGGTCCTACAATCAAGGAAGAGGAACACGAGTTGGAAGCGGTAAAATCATTTACCTACCTTGGGTCAATAGTAGCAGCCGACAATAGTATGGAACCAAAAATATCCGAACGACTGCTAAAAGTCAACAAAGCAAAGTCTGTCCAGGCTCTTAAAATCCAAGCATCTAACCAAAATGTCTAAACTTTTACTATATAAGACGATTGTATTGCAGGTACTCACATACATACGTGTAGTATGCATCTGAAACCCCGGTGCTTAGCAAAAAACACTCAAACCTCTTACCCATGTTCGATTGTAAAATACTTCGGAGGATTGTTGGCCCCTTATGTGAGGAAGG